>OZ024789.1:8446702-8468306 GCA_964017065.1 Haliclona indistincta
TCAAATTTTACTACAAGATAGCAGCGCAGGTCCAGAGAAATCGTGTAAGCAAGCTATGGAAGCTTTCTCGCTCGTGTGCTGTGCTAAACACTGTAGACACGCCCAGTTGAATTGTGGTTACCATTGATTGGCTTCTGTTTGTATTAGTGAGGCGGCACAGTTTAAAATTCCACAAGTATTATGCATTTTGTGATAAAAGCACCAAACTTGCTATACATGTTACTAAAGGTGTTACAAAAAGATTTGGATATTGGGCCACATCATAATTTTAACCCTTGGTCTTTAAAATGTTAATTAATGGTTATTATGTCCGTCATAATTTTAAACAATTTTCAACAATCCAAAATGCAAAACTTCACAGTTATGGAAGAATTGGAATCACTAAATGCATTGATGATGTTTGTAATTGTGCACTACAACCTCAAGAGAAGTAAGAATAGAAAAGTGAATTGCTTAATGTCTCATGAATAATTCATTTCATTTGGTTATCATATAGCTAATTCGCTTATATAAAGCAGTGATCTTCTTACCCTTGATACTCAAAGTGTTTACAAATTATGCTGCAGTATAGACAGTCTGAAGTTTATAATAAATGGACAATTTTGAGTATAAGTTTTTTATATGACAATTCAAAGAAACTTGAATGTGTCAGCATAGCTAAAGTAAGAGTAAGCCAGCAGCAGATATAGTCATTTTAAGACTTTCTTTTGGAACCCATGGCAAGATACAGATATATCAAGCACTTTGTGTAATACAATTGTCAAATCCCTCTCTGACAATAACCTCTTTCAGTTACATTTAGCAGCACTAGCAGTCCTTACTGTTTACTGAAAGAGGTTATTGTCAGAGAGGGATTTGACAATTGTATTACACAAAGTGCTTGATATATCTGTATCTTGCCATGGGTTCCAAAAGAAAGTCTTAAAATGACTATATCTGCTGCTGGCTTACTCTTACTTTAGCTATGCTGACACATTCAAGTTTCTTTGAATTGTCATATAAAAAACTTATACTCAAAATTGTCCATTTATTATAAACTTCAGACTGTCTCTACTGCAGCATAATTTGTAAACACTTTGAGTATCAAGGGTAAGAAGTTCACTGCTTTATATACACGAATTAGCTATACCAGAATTAATGATAACCAAATGAAATGAATTATTCATGAGACATTAAGCAATTCACTTTTCTATTCTTACTTCTCTTGAGGTTGTAGTGCACAATTACAAACATCATCAATGCATTTAGAGATTCCAATTCTTCCATAACTGTGAAGTTTTGCATTTTGGATTGTTGAAAATTGTTTAAAATTATGATGGACATAATAACCATTAATTAACATTTTAAATACCAAGGGTTAAAATTATGATGTGGCCCAATATCCAAATCTTTTTGTAACACCTTTAGTAACATGTATAGCAAGTTTGGTGCTTTTATCACAAAATGCACAATTGTTCTGCTCTGCCGCCTCACTATATTACAAAATCACTGCATTGCGATTGCTGTACAGAAAGCCTGTATACATGCATCTGCTGTTGCTGTGTTTGAGGAATGGTGGATAGTTGTTTTTGTGGATATATAGTGTTGTTCTTACTGTACAGGAATTGTGCTATAGCTTGTATAATAGGTGGAGTTTACTGTAGCTAGTCCTGCTGTGTACTTGCTTATGGTGTTAGTAAAAGCTGGATACCATTTGCTCTATAATTATTTGTCAGACAAAATTTTAAATTACTTTTTTTATTGTATAATTATGTGAAATTGTGGCATTCCACCGAGGCATCTGCACCTTTGGTGCTTATATTTGAAAAGGTTTAGACGATAACTTCTTAGACATGAAACTTTATGCTTCTGGCTCATATAGACTGCATTTGATCAAGATCTATTTAAGCAACTATTGGAGCTAGTTCAACTGGTAAGTACATGTACTACTTTGGTGTGAGTTGTCTGTGTGTATTCTGCTGTGCATAGCTAGATCATAGTTTATTGCTGGTCTCTAGTCACTTCAGATCCATGGAGCAGATGAGTCCATTAAACCATTGTTACTGGGACTAGCTCTACAGCTATATGAAGTGATGGTCAGTGAGACGATAATTTTGTGATCAATAATTTTTATCTGAAGGCGTACAATTTTGGTCCTCGACTGATAAAAATTTAATCACTTCTTTTTCTCTCTGTTTGTAGCTGCCTAATTATCCTCAAGTAGTCTCACTCCTCGCTGATCTTCCTGGCTGCAATCAAAAAAGAGTACTGGTAAGTAATTAAACTATATCATGGTTCAATGAAAAGTCTTGCTTTGTCTTCTCTACTAGTCCTTTAACAATGGTGTTCTGTCCGGCAATAACAAACCACACACTGTGAAACCAACCAAGCTAGCCAAGTGGAGGAGAGACGAGTTCAAGAAATTGCTGTCAGGAATCATTGGAGTAAGTACACATGTTGTCTAGAGTACACATGCTTTATCTACTCACTTACCGTCTATTTTCTTTATCTTAGAAGCCGATTGGTCAGTTGTATAGAAAGCCACCTCCTGTTCTCGACTTGCCTGATCTTGTTGTGAAGAAAGCTAGAAGAAAAACAGACAAATCAACCACGGACACACCTTTAAACCTCTCCTTACTCTTCTCTGATCAATCTTCATAGCAGCATAGCGTACAGCTACATGTACATGTGTTCTATTATTGTGTCGTTAAACTAACGATATTCATAGCATGCATGGTTAGAAGGCGGAGCTTGTAAACATGTCGACGAAGCCTCTTGATACAGGCCTTCTTGTCCGAGAGCTGAAAGATGTGGAATGGGACACACTCGGAACGTACCTGGGACTCAGCCAAGGCGAGATAAGAGAGATCGAACACGATCACCAAAACACAGGGCGGAGGAGAATAGTGATGTTCGATAAGTGGTCGAGGCAAGAAGAGGATCCGTCCTGGGAGAAGATCATTGCTGCATTAAAGGACATGGGTGAAAATAACCTGGCGAGTAAGCTGAGAGAGAAGTACCTGTACCAGCAGCAACCCCAAGACGTTGAGAGTTCATCCAAGCGTACAGAAGAAGACTGTCATCAAACTGCAATGGTGATAAAGGTTGACAAGCATGACCAGGTCACTAGAGAGCTCGAAAGACTCGAGAAAAAGTATCTCAGACTAGTGATTGATACACGAAAGTCAATGGAAACTGCAAACCTATCAGTGATAGAACTGGAGAGTTTCTCACAGTTCTACTTGAATGACGAAGTGACAACAGTGAAAGAGCTGTTTCAACTCATAAAACCGTTCTGTTTTCTGGACTATTCTTTACTGGAAACAGCTATTGAAGTACTCATTGATCCAGCTCATAGAGTAGTTAGTGATCTCAGTGAATATGTTGAACAACTGACCAACTTCAAGAAATCCACGACGTTAAGAGATTTTATGCAGACCATCGAAACAGCACAGAAATCACTAACCACAAAAGAGGAAGCTGGTGCATGCACAGTCACTATCCGTCTTGTTGGGAGATGGCTAGCAAAGACAATGGATGACTTGGACAAGCTACTGAAGGAGATATTTCAAGACAAGAGCTCGGTACTGGCTCACATCAGAATAATCAAAGGATCAATCATTGTGACATACCTCGCTCCACAATCAGAGACTGATTCACTCATCAAGCTTGCTGAAACAAAGCTCTCATTCATGCCCCAGGTTGGTGTGTGTGGACTACACATTGGTCAGAGAACAATCATCAGTGAAGAAATAGACAATTTCTCATTTGAATCTTCTCTCATTAGAGCAGTTGAGGATAATAATACCTATCTACTGACCTTCCTAATCAATATCAACACTAGTCCAGATGCTACTAATGATCGAGGAGAGACTGCTTTGATGTATGGTAGTTATTATGGTCGAGACACAGCTGTTAGTATTCTTCTACAAGCCAATGCCAATCCTAACCTTCAGAAAGTTAATGGTTCTACACCTCTTTTCATGGCAGCACAGAATGGGCACTCCGACACTGTTAGTATTCTTCTTCAAGCAAATGCCAATCCTAACCTTCAGAAAGTTAATGGTTCTACACCTCTTTTCATGGCAGCACAGAATGGGCACTCCGACACTGTTATTATTCTTCTTCAAGCCAATGCCAATCCTAACCTTCAGCGTGATGATGGTGCTACACCTCTTTTCATGGCAGCACAGAATGGGCACTCTGACATTGTTAGTATTCTTCTTCAAGCCAATGCCAATCCTAACCTTCAGCGTGATGATGGTCCTACACCTCTTTCCATGGCAGCACAGAATGGGCACTCTGACATTGTTAGTATTCTTCTTCAAGCCAATGCCAATCCTAACCTTCCGAAAGTTAATGGTACTACACCTCTTTACATGGCAGCACAGGAAGGGCACTCTGAAATTGTTAGTATTCTTCTTCAAGCCAATGCCAATCCTAACCTTCAGCGTGATAATGGTACTACACCTCTTTTCAAGGCAGCACAGTATGGGCACTCTGACATTGTTAGTATTCTTCTTCAAGCCAATGCCAATCCTAACCTTCAGCGTGATGATGGTACTACACCTCTTTTCATGGCAGCACAGAATGGGTACTCTGACATTGTTAGTATTCTTCTTCAAGCAAATGCCAATCCTAACTTTCAGAAAGTTAATGGTACTACACCTCTTATGATTGCATGCTACAAAATGCATCCTAAAATTGTTCAGCTACTATTGTCAAGCAAAGCTGATCCTAATCTACAACACTCTAATGGTTCAACTGCTCTTATGTTAGCTTGTCGTGCTGGATGCTTGGACTCTACTGAGCTGCTCTTGATGTCTGGTGCTGGCCCCAGCATAGTGGGACCAGAAGGACTAACTGCTCTTGACATGGCAGCTTCTTCAGGTCATGATGACATTGTTGACTTGATTCAGGCAGTACAACTCAGTCAGTCCTCAACCACCTCACCTGCTCTCACAGCTACAGAGATTTCATCTAGCGTAGACAACAAGACTATGGCAATTCTTAACAAGGCTATGGAGGACATGCTTGTTGCCAAAGCAGAGTCTTATATTTCCACCTATTACAAGAAATTCAAGAGAACTCTTCCATCAAAATATGATCAAGAAGATGTACAAACCATTATCTGATGCATGCATAGATACCTTCTATTTCTGTATTCTTATACTTATTATGTATTAAAAATACAGTTTTGATAATAATTTAAGAGTTTTGAATCTGGTTTGCTGATTGCTTTACACCGATTTGTTTCAGTGAATTAAGTTTATTCACTAAAATGACTAATTATTGACAGTTTCAAGGAGTTATGACAGATAGAATAAAGCACCAAAGGTGCAGATGCCTCGGTGCAGTAACAAGTATGCTAGCATGCAATTAGCAGATGCATATGACAGCACGTATGCATGAATGCAGTAGATCCATGGAAGCATTGTATCATAGAAGCATGCAATACAAGCTACAGTAGAAGTGACCAGCAGATCCATGGAACATGCAGGCAAGCAGCAGATCATAGCAACAGTGCTATGGAAGCACAGGCTAGTGGCAGCTATCCAGCAGCAGGCAAGCAGCAGATCATAGTGACAGTGCTATGGAAGCACAGGCTAGTGGCAGCTATCCAGGAGCAACATATCATAGCAACAGTGCATGGTATGGAAGTGCAGGCTAGTGACAGCTTATCCAGCAGCAGGCAGCAGATCATAGCAACAGTGCTATCGAAGCGCAGGCTAGTGGTAGCTCATGATCCAGCAGCAGCAGCAGATCATAGCAACAGTGCTATGGAAGCACAGGCTAGTAGCAGCTATCCAGCAGCATGCAGCAGCAACAGCAGCAGCAGAAGCAGAAGCAGAAGCAGAAGCAGCAGCAGCAGCAGCAGCAGCAGCAGCAGCAGCAGCAGCAGCAGCAGCAGCAGCAGCAGCAGCAGCAGCAGCAGCAGCAGCAGCAGCAGCAGCAGCAGCAGCAGCAGGCAAGCAGCAGATCATAGCAACAGTTCTATGACATTGTTAGTATTCTTCTCCAAGCCAATGCCAATCCTAACCTTCAGAGTGATAATGGTACTACACCTCTTATGATAGCATGCTACCAAATGCATCCTAACATTGTTCAGCTACTATTGTCAAGCAAAGCTGATCCTAATCTACAACACTCTAATGGTTCAACTGCTCTTATGTTAGCTTGTCATGTTGGATGCTTGGACTCTACTGAGCTGCTCTTGATGTCTGGTGCTGACGCCAGCATAGTGGGACCAGAAGGACTAACTGCTCTTGACATGGCAGCTTCTTCAGGTCATGATAACATTGTTGACTTGATTCAGGCAGTACAACTCAGTCAGTCCTCAACCACCTCACCTGCTCTCACAGCTACAGAGGTTTCATCTAGTGTAGACAACAAGACTATGGCAATTCTTAACAAGGCTATGGAGGACATGCTTGTTACCAAAGCAGAGTCTTATATTTCGACCTATTACAAGAAATTCAAGAGAAGTCTTCCATCAAAATATGATCAAGAAGATTTACAAACCATTATCTGATGCATGCAGATACAGAGGCTTTTCTTCAGTATTCTCAATTTTATCACACACACAGAAATAATGTTTATGACATTGTGTATAATTTTTGTAACTTATCTGATATGTTCTGCCGCTTTCATCTGAATCTATAGACTAAATTTAAGGTGCTGACTGTTACACATGCAAACTCTGCTAGCCTAGTGAGCTGATCACCCACTTATAACATGAGCAGACGGTAATGATGGTGTGTCAAACTAGTGTCATGCATCACATAACACATTCGAGAGACTGTAATACCTTATCACATACCATGTTGCTAACGTTATTTAAAGGGTCATCATAATCAGCTCACTAGAGTAGATTTGAATTTGTTAGAAGATTATGGTAAATCTTGCATGATTGGAATTGAGCTCAATCATTCTATATCTCAGTCGAACGTCTTATTGTTACTTGTGAGTCACAACCAGATTTCTTGCTTTGAGTCCGGCATCAAACGTGGATGAGCTAAGCATGCATTGAAATTATCATTGCCGATAGGCAATGATATGTAGGGATGACCACGAATTAAGATGGCGGCTACTCATGTGTGAAAATGAGTTTTCGCACATATCTCTACTATTATACATCTCTACTGCATTTTAACTATCTCTGAGTGACTCTGAAGTGTAAGCGCTTGTAGGACGTCTATGAAAGTCGCCGGGACTGCTTGTTTGACGACGAAAATCAAGACAGAGAGCATTTGCAGATCTTCGCTGTTATAGCGTTTCTCGAGATTCTAGACATCTAGGATTGATCAGGCGATTGTTCTGAGCAAGAAAATACCTTTGGCGAAGCTGGCAGACGTTTCTAAAGTGGTAAACTGAAATTGCCGCCCACGCGAATTGTTCGTCTTCTTTCTTCTTCTTCTTCTTCTTCTTCTTCTTCTTCTTCTTCTTCTTCTTCTTCTTTGACAAGCATAGCGCTGTCATGAGTGAACGAATCACTACCAAACCTGCACCATCGCATGTGTATATATCAGGGTTAGTGCACTTACTTCTTAGATAGGCATCAAACACTACCAGAAGCGAGTAATCCTTGAAAAACATGGTTTTTGGACCGTTTTGGACTAGCGACTTCATTAATTAACCCTCTTGTCGCTGCTTATCATTAACTCCGCCCACATCGGTTTTGCAGCTATCTCGCTACTGCCTTTTGTCTCTGCTCTGGACGCTTCAGCGCGCAAGCCAGAGGTATGAAAATGTGTCTAAACCAGTACTATACCCTAAATAACACTGATCTGTTCGTTAACGCTTCAGATGGCGGGTTAAGGCTGACTTACACAGACGTGAACAACTTGAGTGAGGCTAGCCTGCTTACCGGCAGCAAGATTCTACGCACAGTAAGGTTCCTACACCACGCAGCGTAAGTTGCAAAGGACTAGAAGCCTCTGTGAGTGTGATATTGACTTCAACAAGATTCTACTAGGCGTGCTCCTACTATTTAGGCTCGCAGCATCGATGAATTGTCAGTGCTAGTCCCTTCTTCATCCATTACAATACTAACAAGTATCATGTTGTCAAATCATACCTGGACTTGACATTATGCTGTCTGCGTCCTCAACCTCTTTAACTATTTTAAACCTTTCAATGAATGATTATTCTTGTGATTGGTAATATTAAACATTTAAACCACACTCCTTACTCTCAAGAGGCTGTGCACATTCACATCTCTGCTAGACTAGTATCTATATACTGCTCACAGAGTTGTAAGAATGAAATAACATCTAATGACAGTGATCAAAAAGTAACAGGAACAAGTAAAGTAAAAAATTTTTAATAAAAAACTGAAAAGTGTAGGGATGACTCTTAAAAAAGGAAAGGAACAAGATGGGATGATGCTTGCAATAGTAAAGGAACAAGATGGAATAATGCTTGCAAATGTAAAAGTCCCAAGTATCCCTACATCAGCGGCTTGAAGGAGGACGCAGTCCGATGGAGTAATTGACGGTTGTGAATCTGTGTTTGGAGGACGCAGTCCGATGAAGTAATTGACGGTTGTGAATAACTATAATAATAGGTATCTGTGTTTAGGAGGACGCAGTCCGTTGAAGTAGTTGACAGTTGTAAATAAGCTGCAGGTAGCTGTGTTTGGAGGACGCAGTCCGATGATACAGAACTAGAAGTAACTAGAAACACAGAACTAGAGGTATCTGTGTTTTGGAGGACACGGTCTGATAAGTAATTGACGGTTGTAAAAGGTATAAGAAGAGGATTCCGCATTTGTCAATTGCACGTCGTCGCAGCAAGCCGCTGATGTAGGGATACTTGGGACTTTTACATTTGCAAGCATTATTCCATCTTGTTCCTTTACTATTGCAAGCATCATCCCATCTTGTTCCTTTCCTTTTTTAAGAGTCATCCCTACACTTTTCAGTTTTTTATTAAAAATTTTTTACTTTACTTTATGCATCACAAATGGACTAGGCTGGTTGTGGTCATGACAGCTACCACAACAATGTAACTCAGTCAGTCATCTTTAAATACTATAGAGCATTATTTGTTTCACATGAATAATGTATAAGTTTTAATAAAAAGTGTAGGGATGACTCTTGCTGGAAAAAGGAAGGTACAAGATGGGATAATGCTGCAAAAGTGAAATGTATCAAAGTGCCTGCTTGAATTATGCATCAGCAGTTTGTACATTTAACGTTTTGAACTGAAACTGCATGGGCCGCAGTGCCGTGTAAATATCTCTCTTCAAAGTTGTATGACTGTGGTTCAGTGCTGGGAGGAATGTAGAACAGTGATCATGAACACTGACATCATCTGCTTGAGGTCAGGGCTTGAGACCATAAACTTTCCAAGTGAGCAGAACCAGGTTTGCTTTAGAAGGTGAGTTGTAGGAGTTGATTTGTGAAGCAATGTGTTCCACCTAAATCATCATGTCAGCTGGAACAAGATTAATGAATTGTGTTCTAATAGTCAGTTTCTTCAGCAGCTCAGGAAGACTGAACAGCCAGGAGTGGAGATTTATTAAAGACATCCTGCACTGTCTCGGAAAGACAAAAGACTTGAGCTTCATATTGGCTTATTGGGTGGACTTTTTATGACATTTTTGCAAAACAATGCATGGTCATCAGTACCAGTGGAGTTGAACATTCATCATCATATTCCATATTTTCTTTCTACTACATGATACTATGTGTCAGCTCGTGGGTGGTAGGAATGGTTAGGAGATGTCTCGATCAAATTCACAAAGATTCTTTATATAAAACCTCTTGATGTCAGTCCTGTGCCATTCTGTTCACATTATCACTTAGAATGCATTAAAAATATTCATGACTCATTATAGCCCAGTCCACACTCCTTAAGTGAATGTAGGAAAGATTATAGTAGATGCTGTAGCTGCTTGGGTTTTCTCTTCTTATAATTAGTGTGCTTGCTAGCAATACCTGGTGAAGAAACTGATCCACAAACTCTACAATGAGTGTTGTGTGTGTGTGTGTGTGAGTGAGTGTGTGTGTGTGTGTGTGTGTGTGTGTGTGTGTGTGTGTGTGTGTGTGTGTGTGTGTGTGTGTGTGTGGGTGCCCTGGTGGTTACACTGGTAGAGTCTTGGGTTTATAACCCAGAGGACACTGGTTCGAATCCCAGAGCAGGAGGAAAAAAAAAAACATCACAAGTACTCCAGCCCACCAGCCGACCCATCTGTAAAATGGGTACCTGGTCTTGTACTGGGGAGGCAAAGTTCACTGGCTGTGGTCATGTACAATAGGAGGTCCATGTGGGCACATGTTCACGCCTCCTGTTGTGATCACAGCTGGATGCTCCTGCAAGATGCCTGGCCAGGCTTCAGGAGATACCATCATGCTAGCACCGGCCCTAGAACCTGCTTAGTGCACAGGAATCCTAGCACGTATGTTTCCATCCTTACTGCTGGGTCCGCATCACCACCTGCACATTCATGGTGTGGAATTAACTTGCACATTCATGGTGTAGAACTCCTCTTGAGGAGGGTGGCGGGTAAACTTTGTCTTTGTCTTTGTGTGTGTGTGTGTGTGTGTGGGTGCCCTGGTGGTTCAACTGGTAGAGTCCTGGGTTTATGACCCAGAGGACACTGGTTCGAATCCCAGGGCAGGAGGAAAAAAGAACAACAAAAACATCACAAGTACTACAGCCCACCAGCCCACCCATCTGTAAAACGGGTACCTGGTCTTGTACTGGGGGAGCAAAGCACACCGACTGTGTCTCATTGTACCACTAATGGTACAGGTGGGACTACAGGGTGCCCACACCGGCAGTGGGAGGCATGGTTGGTACCTCCTGCGAGTTCCTTGCCCGGGCTCCAGGAGTGCTCATAGCACCGGCACATCGTACCTGCTTAGTGCACAGGTGCCCTGGCTGCATGTCTCCCGTCTCCTCCTATCCCTGGCTTGTCACCTGCTTAGTGCACAGGTGACAAGCCAGGGATAGGCAGCGAGAGGCTTTTTTTTGCTTTTGTGTGAGTAGGTCTGTGTATAGCAAGGTCAAGTATTCATTACTACAGTTTAATTTCTTGGTCAGTTTTGGTGATTATTGGTGCAGTGTGGAGCCAGCTTTCAGTGTTTGCACCGAGATGAGAAATTAATTATCATGTGATCTGTCAATCATTATCACATGAAAGAGTTCCTTCATTCGAGTGAGCTTTTTCCTCTGTCCAGTGAGTACCTCTTCCTGCAGTAACTCGATCTTCCTGCAGTAACAGTGGGAAGTGACTATCATGACACATTGACACCACTAATAAAAGAATAACGGGTTCTTGATCTTCCAAGCGCTTACACACAGCGAGGCGTGGTCTGCATCGACGTACAGCATCGACAGTAGTGTACATGTAGCTAGGGGATTGCAAGTTGAAATTTGTAGCTACAGCCGTTTTCACGCTTCTTGCAAAATTCGATTCGTGAACCGGGTGCAAGAAGCGAAGCGCTGTAGCGCATGCGCACAATACGTTATCTGTACAATATACAATTAGTAATTAGTAAACAGAAACACGTGGGAAATTGTTTGGTCAATTATAGCAACCTGCAATCCACCCTGTCTGCCCGACTATTGCCTTCCCTCTCAGCAATGGCGATGATGGCACACCGATTGGTTTACCCAACAAAAACTGCTCGATTCTCTCACAGCGCTTTACTACGTCGACTTTCGTCTGATCATAGATGGTCTGATGTTGGATAGTTGGAAAAGAGCAAGCTACCCACGATGCAATACCAGGTATCTCTCACTCGCCTGCCCATTCCGAGACTGCAAGACACGATCGCACGCTATCTGGAAGCTCAGAGACCGCTACTCAGCGACGCAGACTACCAAGTGACGAAGAAGATCGCAGAAGAGTTTGCTTTGAAGGCGGGGTCTGCAGGGTGGAAACTACAAGAGCAGTTGATAGCTATGGACAGCAGCAACCCGGAAACTAACTTAAACAGACAGTTCAGAGACGCAGCCTATCTAAAGGATAGGAACCCGACCGTGTTGCTCTCTAATCCGTATCTTTGTCTGAAAAGGGACTCGAGTGGTCTCAATCAGGCAGAAAGAGCTGCTGACTTTGCAATTTCTGCTGTACTGTTTCGCAACACGTTGAATGCAGGCTACCTAGAACCAGATGTACTCTACTCACCGTCTTCAAAGCTACTGAGTCCATGGCTTGTAGAGCGGCTCGTGAAACTTGCTCCAGCTAAGTACTCGACTCAATTAGCTTCATTAGCAGGGGTCGTCCCATTGGACATGTAGCAGTATAATTACTTGTTTGCAACCACTCGAGTGCCCAAGCGAGAGCAAGATGAACTTGTGTGCTATCCGTCTTCTCAACACATAGCAGTGATGAGAAACAACCATGTCTACAGAGTACAGGTACAAGACGATAGCGGACTAGTTGTAGACAGAGATGCTCTGTGTTCAGCATTCTCTACTATTATAAATGATGTAACTCCTCCTCCGACACACCCCATTAGCTATCTCACGGGAAGCGACAGAGACCTGTGGGCTGATGTGCAACAAGAACTGATGTCTAATCCTCAGAACGCTCGTGCCTTGCATGATATACAGTCAGCATTGTTCGTCGTGTGCTTGGACGATACGATCCCTTCAACCGATCTGGATCAAGTGCATTCATTTCTCCATAATTATGGTGCTAACAGGTGGTTTGACAAATCCTTCGCACTAATCGTTTCTCCTGATGCTAATATCGCAGTACAGCCGAACCATAGTGGTTGTGATGGATGGTCAGTTGTTAACTTGAGCAACAAATTGTACTCAAACACCGTTTGTCCACTGAAATTCAATGGTTCATCACCCGTTGTGGAGCGTATAACTTTTGACATGTCCGAAAGTTTGAAACTTGCAGTGGAAAGAGCAAAATACGAAGTAGAGAAAAGGTGTCACTCACTGGCTATGAAGTTACTCACATATCCACACTACGGAAAAATTTTTCTAAAAGACAAAGGTTTGAAAAGTCATTCTACAATGCATCTTGCTTATGCTTTGGCACACTATCGCCAACACGGCTCTCTCGGGGCAACAATGACTATTACCAATACAATAATGTTTCGTCGTGGACGCACTGATCGAGTGCATCTCGTAACAGCAGCTGTGAAGGACTGTGCAGAGGCACTCAAGGACACCTCAGGTGCTTCCCCGTCAGAGAAGAGTATGCTCTTAAAGAAAGCAGTCAATCAATTGTCGCAGCTTGCTAAGGAGTCAAGAATGGGAGCTGGTTTCGTCAGACACTTGTTTTCGCTAAAGACCTTATCTGAGCAACAGTCAGTGACTCTTCCAATATTTGAGGACCCTGCGTACGCTATGCTTAGCAATCCGCCAATCGCCATAGTCACTCTGGCAGGTCAATCGGCGTCAGGAGGAGCGTTTGGGCTCATTTTCCCAGATGGTATTACATCATCGTACGCAATCAACGATGGCTCTATAGACATCTACAGTGCTGCTCTCTCTGATACAAGATTAGCAGATTACTCCTCAAATATGTTATCAGTATTGGACGACATTATGAGAATTATATAATGAAATTTTTAGGAGCAGTCATCTATATCACAACCGATTTATAGCTCAGATGACTGCTAACATGATTTATTACTGCTAAGTTACATGATAATTTATATAGCTCTTATCAATACTATGATGAAAGCCCGCCAAACGCAACATAGTTTTTGTAAAAAAATACGAAACGCTTATAATTTATTGCAGCTACCAACCAATAACCATTAGAAAGTTTATGTAGCAAGGAATTGAAGCAACACAATTTTCTGTCATTATAATTATCAATAGTTCTATGGCTGAAGGTGTCACAACATTTGTGGTCAAGACTGTCATACTCAGCTACAGAATTTACCATGCCAAAATTTAGGCCGTCTCACAGCAGTTTTATCTAAATTTAGGCTAAAATCAAATATCCCACCTAAATTTAGGCAACTTTGAGACAACACTATCTAAATTTAGGTGCCCTTGCTAAATTTTGATAGAATTTTACAAACATCGACCACCTAAATTTAGACTTTCGAGCTTTCTTAGGAGGATTATCGCTGAATAAATTGATACAAATCTGGAAAAAAAATAATTTTTTTTCAATGCACATCGAATTCGTTATTACGGTGGTATGAAATGATTTCGAAAAGTCTGATTTGAACGGTGATGGTACAGTGGGCTAAATGTACATATGAATCTAATGTTATCTGATAGGGTATAAATAGTTACTCAAAATAATCTATACATGATGACAAAATACATGACAATTATTATGAGAATGCCTGTCAATAATTAATTTTCAACCCAGCACACGTGATTCCTCGCGGCACCGGTAGTTATTCACTAGCACTGCAACATGATAAATTGTATTAGTCTTTGAAATCCAAAATTAATACTTGGCTGTAGTATCTTTTGTTTATGCTAGAGCGCCGCTGACATGTCTTTGGTGAAAGTCTTGCGAACAGTGCGGAAAATTCCGTTGTCAGCTGCTGCCATTGGTCCTGCTCGACAGCAGCAGCAGTACTCATCAACGGCTTCTCTGACGGACAGCCCTGGATGGCTACGCAAAATGAAAGATCGCTTCTCTGCACTGGACGTGGACAAGAACGGCGTAATAAACGAGCAAGACGTGCACGCCTTGGCTAAGAAACTGGCAAGCTACAGGAATGAAGGAGAGGACGTGAGCAGGAGATATTTCGCAACTTTCAATGCTGTTTTTGGAGTGCAAAAGCCGACCACTGAAGAAGAGTTTTTGTCAGAAATGAAGGAATTCGTAAGCAAACCAGATTCACGTGATCGAGCAAAAAGTATTTCTGACATGACTTTCGACGTAATGGACGAAGACAAGAACGATGAAGTATCATTTGATGAATTCAGCCGATTCCACAAAACCGTATCTAAAATGCCCGAAGAGATGGTGATGTTTTTCTTTAAAAAGTCAGACCTGAACGGTGATGGAATCATATCCAAAAGTGAACTACGAGAGTCGACCATGAAGTTTTTCTTCTCCAATGACTATTGAAAAAAGAGCAGTTGAAAAGAACTGTTGGTAACATCACCCGCCAAGTATAAGATAAAAATAATGACTGTACATGTAGATTTTGAGAAAATTGATAGAAAATTTTTAAATACATCAAGTTGACTTCACACGAAATAAAATATTTGATTCACTCAACAAACGAGAATGATAATATTAATATATTTTATGATGTTTCATGTGTTGGACTGTTCTGCTTCACGAGGTTCAAGTGCCAATGAAGTATCGTACAAACTAGAGGGAAGAGAAGAAATAGAAAAATTAGAGGCGAAAGACACTAAAACAGAGTTTAAGGCGGGTTGTCTACACCACAGATACAGAATCTAAGGCAGGTTGTATTGATGGGACCCTGTCACCTTAACTCTACCAATAATTATTATTACCCTTACTGTAATAAAATAATTTTAAAAAGTAGTCGCTGAGTGCCAAAATTATTAATCATTTTGGCAAAATTAATTTTGACCTTCCACGTAATAATTATTAGTTAAATACTAATGATTTACCCCTTGCCTCAACAAATTAATAGTAAACAAACACACACACAACTGTATCACTTACTCTTGTTCTGACATGCAGACCAGTTCGATGCAATATTGTCTTGTTCTGTCGTCTGACGGAAAGTAATACTTTGAGCGCTGAAAATGCTTCAACTCTTCAAACTATAACAATAAGAGAAGAAATGATAAGTATTCACTCACTCACTCACTCACTCACTCACTCACTCACTCGGTCTCGTACCATTGCAACTAGTGTTGGTCATAAGTCATAAAAGATCACTACTTACTCACCCACTCATTCACTCACTTACCCACCCACCCACCCAATCGCTCACCCACCCACTCACTCACCCACCCATTCACCCACCCACTCGCTCACTCACTCACCCACCCACTCACTCACCCACCCACTCAATCACTCACCCACCTACTCACCCACCCACTCACTCACTCACTCACTCAGCCAACCACCCACCCACTCGGTCTCATACCATTGCAACTAGTGTTCTTAGTTTAGAGAAGTTCAATAGACCATTTCTCAATCTCTTGGGATTGCCCTCATTGAATAGTGTCACATCTCTCATGAACACACCTACACATCAAGAGATGAACACAACAAACATAATTATTATGGACAGGCATTGGCAAACAATTAGTACATACATGATACATAAAAGATCACTTGTACAGTTGTAGACACATTGTTTCTATGCTAGTCATTGCCAAGCTCGATATGGACAGTGCATCTCATTATTGCGTGCCATGTGGGATCCATAATGCTGCCTTATACTGCGTTCACACAGGCACAAGAGCGCGGTTCAGCTCACGTTGGCGCGCACCAACTTGCTTACAAAATTACTGTGTGAACATGCACAAATTGAGCTGAGCCGTGTCAAGTCGAGCTTGATTAGCCCACTTTCAATAGTGAGCCAGAATGGGGTCTGACCCGGGTAAGCGTGCCGCGAGTGGAGGTGTGAACGGTGAAGCTGGGCCAGCCCGCTTACAAAACTTTATTTCAAGAGTCAGTGGTTAGTTGTTTGTGATATCTGCTTAGAAAAACACTTCCGAAGTGGAAAACAACATACAACATGCCTACCTACGCGTGACTGCAGGAAACTGCACAAACAAAATAGCACACAAACAATATGATGTGTATAGATGATCTACTGACCAAAGTATGGTATGCAGCCACTGCAGCGGGGTGACACAGCCGATAGGGTCTTGCGATACATAGCATGGCTCCTGACTGGGTTAGTAAGCTCCTTCAGCTTCTGGAACGACTTGACAGACTTTTCATTAACGTGCTAAAATGGAAAAGAAAACAACATAATGCAATATGTTTACCTTTTCTCTCTCTCTTACTTAGATTTATTTTTACTTTCCCTTCCCACCTGTCTCCTTCTCCCTCTCCCTCTCTCCCTCTCCATCTCTCTCTCTCTCTGTCTCCATTTACTCACCTCCCAGCTCTTCTTAAGTCTCCTTACAGCAGACAGTGAAATACCTGTAACCACGGATACTAGTGTGTTGAAATTCTTGTACTCCAAACAGTGCTAGTTACAAAAAGAGTGACTAACACAAATGTAGCTAAGAACCGTAAACATACCTTGGCAACTTCAATGAATTTCTCAATAAGTGTGCCCCTCAATCTCACATCATCCACAGAGCAGATCTCAGACGCCACCCAATAACTGACCTGTAGTTATAAAACACAAGCTCATGAAACAAACACACAACAGTGCAGTAATAAGTACCTTGTTGAATCTCGTAATGTAGGCATCCAGATTTCTCCGATAAGGTTTGTTGTCTGTAGAAACCATCACGAATAACACATTGCGAGTACATGTACATGTATAATAATATAGTTATACAGTATACTAAACTCACTCTGATTGCTGCTCTCCCAAAGGTAAACAGCTAGTTCATAAACATCGATAGATTTGAGGAAATCAAGCTCAATGAGAGTCAACTACACAAAACACACACATTGAGCAAGTATTAGGAGATGTACATTGTAAATGAAATATGCACATTTGTAGCAATGTCTAAAGACATACTATACTAACAAAATGAACAGATTTCACAAAACCCTCGGTGTGTCGTGCACATTGTAGAGTTAGTTCCTTAGTTATGGTTTGCAGAAGGAGCTTTGCAGCTAAAGCTAACCTGCTAAACTGCACTGCACGACAAAGTGCTGACCATAAGTGTGTCACGTAGGCGTGACCATGTAGCCATTGATCAAGGCTTTTTCTTGAGATGTCTACACACCCCCAGAGCTGTCCTGCAGTTTAGATGGAATCTACAAGCATCTAGATAGTCAAATATAGGCGCGTTTGTTGTAAGATGGCCGTCAGGCAAGGTGAGCAACCCATAACTCAAGAACGAAAGGACTTTAGCAAAATCCACGAGTCACATTGCAAGCCATTGCCGTGCTTAGCCTGTTCATACCTTAACCGATGTGTAGAAGTGATTGTTGATCTCTGTAGCTCGATGGACAGAATGAACGAATGAGTACCGTAAGTGCCGTAACCCTCCCACATGCACCAAGGGTTAATTATTGTGCACATCGTACAACATATGTAGACTTATCAAATGACACTAACCTGTCTGGACACCTGTACGGCAGTGAGTGAGCTGATATCGACTGACGGTCGTCTCCTGTGACCATTAGTGATAGCAGCATCAGTGCTGAGAGAACGAGGGAAAGACGAAGTGGACGGGGTTGTGGGTGTGGCTGTAGTGTGTCCCGGTGATGGTGTGTTTTTGAGTGAGTGGGAGGGGCTGCCGGTGCTTCTGAGTGAGAGGGAGGAGCTCTGGAGACTCTTGATAGAGTTGGCTGGACTTGGGAGACCACGCTTTGTCAACAAGTTGAGCTAAAGAGGAAAGGAGAGAGAGGGAGAGAGAGGGAGGGAGAGGGGAAGGAAATATTGTGAGATGAAAGGATTGGCGTATTTTTCATTTTTGCACCTTTTCTTCCACCAGAGTGTCCATGCTGATGCCAGCAACTTTGAAGTTTGGGTCTTCAGCTTCTTTTAGCTCTGAAATGAACTGACGAAGCTTCTCCAACTAGATGAGAGAGAGAGGGAGGGAGAGAGAGGAGAGAAAGAGAGAGAGAGAGAGAGAGAGAGAGAGAGAGAAAGAGAGAGGGAGGGAGGGAGGGAGGGAGGGAGGGGAGAGAGTGAAAGAGAGAGAGAGGGAGAGAGAGAGAGAGAGAGAGAGAGAGAGAGAGAGAGAGAGAGAGAGAGAGAGAGAGAGAGAGAGAGAGAGAGAGAGAGAGAGAGAGAGAGAGAGACAGACAGGAGATAGACGGTATCATGCTCAGAAAAGCTCAAACTTAAATATCCCCACTGGTATGAAGAAAACACTCTTCATTGTGTGTGGTTACATGTACAGTGAATAAATCATACCATGTTTATGTTTCTATGAAAATCTTCCCAACACGTTCTCATCCAAAACAACAAAACATCGAGAACTCTGAGAAGAGAGCAAGATTTCAAATTTAAACCCAAATTGGGCAAACCTCAGTTGTATCACGTATCTCCATTTTTCAGCGTAAGCCATTTCTTCCTCAGAGGCGTTGGGTGGAACTGTCATTTGAAATGTGTGCACAGCTAAGAAAAAATTTCTACAAAACACAATATTTGCAAGATAGAGTGCATGCACATGAAAAGGATATCGTCGAATTAGAAGTGTTAAGAGATCTTCGCTGGTGGAGAAGTGACGGTAACCAAGTAGAAAGGTGCTGACGTAACGTGGATCTGACAAAAGAAATAACCAATGACAGTGAATGAATGAATGGATAAGTGGATGAATGAATGAGTGAATGAATGAGTGAATGACTGAGTGAATGAATGAATGAATGAATGAATGAATGAATGAATGAATGAATGAATGAATGAATGAATGAATGAATGAATGAATGAATGAATGAATGATTGTGTGAGTGAGTGAGTGAGTGAGTGGATGAATGAGTGGATGTGCAATGGATTGCCCCCCCCCCCCCCCCGATTGCAGGGGTGGAGAGGAGAGCAAGTGAATGAGAGGAAGTGACTATTGCTGTACCTGGCTTCTTCTGACAAGCAAGTTGTTCTACCAGTTTCTCAAACCTGCCAGCCATCACCATATGGCTGTTATCATCCTCTAGCACCACCAGGACAGGAACACCCTCTACAAAACATTATAATATAATGTAATGAACCCTAATCTGGAAAATTTCAGCATCAAAATATTTTCGTTGTTCGTCCTTGCGCTGAAAATTAAATACGCGAAATTTTACACGCATTGGTTTAATCAATGCGCACTATTTGCGCACCCAAGCTAACGACAAAAATTAGATGCGGCGAAAATTTGATAGAACGAAATTTGGATACGTGAAAATTTCCAGATCTACGGTAATACAAAATAGAAGCTAGCTTGAATTTCGAAAAAAAGACATGTACTGTACATGTTCACATTAAGTTGCAATTTGTTTTGAACTGACCTTCTTTAATCATGAGTGTTACGTCGTCTTCTTCAGCTCCAGGTAGTCTGGCGACTTGTACCAAAGAGGAGCCTTCTGATAGTGCTGCATACTTCTTGCTAGCGCCCTTCCGTAGAGGAGTGGTGGGTGTGTGTGCTGAGGGAGGGAGAGAAGAGAGAGCGGGAAGGAGGGAGGGAAAGAGTTAAGGAAAGAGAGGGAATGATGCATGTACAGGGCTGGATACAGGATATGAACAAGAGAGGGACAAAGCGTGCGGGCAATTTTTGCAAATTAATATCCATTTATTCATAAAAATACGTGCTTTTGCGCCACAGTCACAACCAGCTGCACAGTTACAACTAGCCCTGGAGCTGCTGTTCATACGTGTGTACGCATATGTATACGTACGCGCAAAGCAATGATATCAAAAATTTAAAAGTTACTACGAAGGGGGAATTGTCCCCCGATACCACCTCCTGGATCCGCCATTGAGAAAGATCGAATCAATAACATACTGCAAACAACTAAAAGTTAATATTATTGTAGCAATACGATAGTAGTACACACACACAATGACTGTTGAGCATAAATATTCACTCACTTGTGATGCCCCCTCTCCCAATCACAGCCACCTCATGGCGGCTACCAGGCGATCCCGAGGTGTACTCCAGCGGAGTGTAGAACGTCATTAGAAGATCAAAGGACTAAAGTGGAGGAAAACCAAGGATTAGAACAAGAAGCAAAACTGTGATGCAGTGGTGGTACGCTTGACTTGGTATAATAATGAGCTACAATAATGCAGTTTAGTTGGAACATGGAATCAAAAATTTATTTCGTTAGACTGTACAAAGTATTCTTACACATGTACCTCTGAGTCTTTGTGCTGTATTGTGCCTAAGAGCAAGAGGGAGGGAGGGAGGGAGGGAGGGAGGGAGGGAGGGAGGGAGGGAGGGAGGGAGGGAGGGAGGGAGGGAGGGAGGGAGGGAGGGAGAGAGAGGGAGGGAGGGAGAGAGAGAGAGAGAGAGAGAGAGAGAGAGAGAGAGGGAGAGAGAGGGAGGGAGAGAGAGAGAGAAAGAGAGAGAGAAGGAGAGAGAGAGGGAGAGAGAGAGAGAGAGAGAGAGAGAGAGAGGGGGAGGGAGGGAGGGAGAGAGAGAGAGAGAGAAAGAGAGAGAGAGGGAGAGAGGGAGGGAGAGAGAGAGAGAGAGAGTGAGAAAGATGCATTATGTATCTAGGTGTGGGCTGTCTGTATGACACACTAAAACACACCCATTCAATAAGACCTCTGATTATGGTAAACTGCATAATTACCACACAATACACAAGTCAAAGCAAGATAGTAATGCAACTTTGTTAACTCTTCACAAAGGGTTAAAAATTATAACAATGCATGACAATAATAAAACTCACTAAACAAATCGTCAGGTCTCAAGAACTCAAGAAAAGCATCGCAAGTTCTCAACTCAGGTCTACGAGCAAAGAACCTAAGCAGCTCCTCTGCATTCTGCCTCCGTTCCTTCTTGTGGACCAGCTTCTTCTTGTCTGGACGATCTGGAAATTTCAAAGAGCCTTTAGCACCTGGGCTGAGATGAGTGGTGGAGTACTCCTCTAGAGTGTCATAGAGAGTGATGAGGTCCTTCT